>CM075726.1:8196388-8206733 GCA_037974335.1 Prionace glauca
CAGACAGTGACCCATGCTGGGAATCGAACTGAGATCCCTGGCGCTGTGAGGCAGCTGTACTAACCACTGTGACACTGCAGCAGAGGGGATGAATGGCCTCCTCCTGGCCGTGTGTTCAGCTCGCTGAGCTAAGTTACTCTGGGTGGGAACTTTTGCTTCAAAGTGTTCCAGTTCATCTCTTGTTCAAATCATGTAAATTAATCAGAATGCAGACTAAACATTCAGCCAGTCCATTACAGACTGATCTGGATGGCTCTAATTAATTTATAACCTCCAGCCTGCCACGATAAGTTTAGCCTGAAGCCAGTGTGTCGCTTTCTGGTAACATGTTGTGTGCATTAAGGTTGGGCTGAAATAGCCTCTGTGAGTGGGTGGATCTCAGCCAGGACATTGCCTCATCCTCTGAGCTCCAGGCCCTGTGGGATTAAATCAAAATGACAACAATTCAGCCTCACTCCAGATAGCTAACGTCAAACGACAAGGGTGTTAATCGAACCAGTCCGCTTAATCAATCCATCGCAGATTAAGAGGCTGCAGTGAGGATACTAACTGACTAAAACACTTTCCTACAGATCACACACGATTCTCGGTATGTGCCTCCATAGCCCTTTCAATGCACAGTGACTGGAACATTAGAGAGGAGGCCATTCAGCCCCACCAGTCTGTTCATGCTAGCTCTGTATCTTATTCCCTTCTGCCCAACTTGGTTTCCTGTCTCTTCGTACACTGAATCCAATAAAAATCCACCAATCCCATTTTTGATATTTTTAATTGCGTCCCACCCTCAACAGTGGCTTGTGAGGAGAGAGTTCCAGCTTTGCTGTTTGTAATATATATACAAGTGACTTGGAAGGAACCATAGCTGGTCCGATTAGTAAGTTTGTGGATGATACCTAGATTGCTGGAGTTGCGGATGATGATGAAGATTGTCAGAGAACGCACCAGGATAACAATAGACTGGAAAATTGGACGGAGAAATGGCAGATGGAACTTAATCTGGACAAACATGGGCAGCACGGTGGCACAGTGGTTGGCACTGCAGCCTCACAGCGCCAGGGACCCAGGTTCAATTCCCAGCCTCGGGTCACGGTCTGTGCGGAGTTTGCACATTCTCTCTGCGTGGGTTTCCTCCTGTTTCTCCCACACTCCAAAGATGTGAAGGTTAGGTTGTTGGCCGTGCTAAACTGCCCCTTAGGGTCAGGGGGATTAGCAAGTCAGTGGACTCGATGGGTCGAATTGCCTCCTTCTGCACAGTAGAAACGAAATGCGAGGTGATGCGTTTTTTGGTAGACCCAATTCAGATGGGAGCTAGAAAAGAAATGGGAGAACCATCAGGGGCACAGACACACAGAGAGATCTGGGAGTACAGGGCAACAGATCCTTAAAAGTAAGAACATAAGAACATAAGAAATAGGAGCAGGAGTAGGCCATCTGGCCCTTCGAGCCTGCCCCGCTATTCAATAAGATCATGGCTGATCTGTCGTGACTCAGCTCCACCTTCCCGCCCTCTCCCCATAACCCTTAATCCCCTCTCTTATCAAAAACCCATCAACCCGTTTCTTGAAAATATTTAGCGAGGCAGCCTCCACCACTTCAACGGGCAGAGAATTCCAGAGATTCACCACCCTTTGAGTGAAGAAGTTCCTCCTCAACTCTGTTCTAAACCGCCCCCCCCTTTATCTTGGGGCTGTGCCCCCGAGTCCTACTGTCTTTTTTGAGTGGGAAGAGTCTCTCCACCTCTATCCTATCCATCCCATTCATCACAGGTGGGGAAGGTGGTGCCATGCTTGCCTTCAATGTGATCAGTGCAGGCGTGATGTGCCGAAGGGCCTGTTCCTGTGCTGTACTGTTCTCTGTTCTATTTCCCCCACCCTTTGAATGCTTTCCCTCTGTCACCCCTGAAGAACTGGCCTATAATTTTAAGATAATCTCTGTTCGATCAGCCCCGACTGGAACAGCGTAGATTACTTAAAGATAAGCAGAAAAGCCAAACCCCCAACAAGATTCAGAATTCTTCATTTCTTCAAATTTCCTTCTCTCTGCGACGGAACAGGCTAGGGCGGCACGGTAGCACAGTGGTTAGCACTGCTGCTTCACAGCTCCAGGGTCCTGGGTTCGATTCCCGGCTCGGGTCACTGCCTGTGTAGAGTTTGCACATTCTCCTCGTGTCTGCGTGGGTTTTCTCCGGGTGCTCCGGTTTCCTCCCACAGTCCAAAGATGTGCGGGTTAGGTTCATTGGCTATGCTAAAAATTGCCCCTTAGTATCCTGGGATGTGTAGGTTAGAGGGATTAGTAGGTAAAATGTGTAGGGATATGGGGATAGGGTCTGGGTGGGATTGTGTTCGGTGCAGACTCGATGGGCCGAAGGGCCTGTTTCTGCACTGTAGGGTTCTATGTTCTAGGGTCTCCAGGAAAGAGAATTCTTGAGAGGGTTTGGTCGGGTAGGTGGAGAGGAAATCCAAGGCAGGGGCTCATCAATAGGTGATCACGAATAAATCCGATCGGGAATTCAGAGAATTGTCTTTACCCAGAGAGTGGTGAGAATGTGAAACTCACTGCCTCCGGGAGTAGCTGAGGTGAATAATGTGGATGGATTTAAGGAGAAGGGAGATAGTCAGGAGTGTGAGTGGAGTGATGTTAATGTGATGAGATGTGTAAGGCAGCAGGAGGTTGTCAGGGGTATAAACTGGGCCACAGACCACTTGGCTAAATACCATTTCCATGTTGTTCATTAATATTTCTACATAAAAAGACTGTTATTGAGAAAGATTGACATGGTTTAGAACTGGTTTATAGTTCCCATCCTTTCTCTTTGATACTTTATTAATAAGGGCTTTGAGTATAAGAACGAGGAGTTACGCTGAACTTATTTGACCTCAGCTGGAGCACTGCATTCAGTTTCAGTACTGCACTTAGGGAGGGTGTGAAGGCATTGGAGAGAAAAGGTTCAGGAGAATGGTTCCAGCCGACGAGAAACTTCAGTTACGAGGATAGATTGGAGAAGTTGGGGCTGTTCTCCTTGGGAGGGGAGAAGGCGGAGAGGAGATTTGATAGAGGAATTCAAAATCACAAACAAAATCAGGGACAGAGTAGATAGGGAGAAACTGTCCCCATTGGTGGAAGGACTGAGAACCAGAGGGAATTGGTTGAAAGTAATTGGCTAAAGAAGCAAAAGCAACTGCTCCCACGGAGGTCTCATTGGGCAGACTAAATGCAGAATGGGTGACCACTCTGGGGAACTCCTTCACTCTGTCTGCAAGCCTGGCCCTGGCCTTCCAGACACTTGTCACTTAACCCAGCACCTTTCTCCCATGCCCCCATGTCTATCCTGAGCTGCTGCAATGTTCCAACCCAAACTGCCAGAACAGCATCTCATTCCTGGTGACCTCTCAGGCCAGAACTCCCCATTCACCTGACAAAGGGGCTAACCCGAAAGCTAGTGAATTTACTATCAAATAAATCGGTTGGACTGAAACCTGGTGTTATCAGACTGTGTTTACCCCAGTCCAATGCCGGCACACCCACATCAGACCCCCACAAGGCCATCTGTCACTTCTTCTTCAGCTTTGCTGTCACTGAGCACTGACCTTTAACCTCCTGTTCACACGTTCTGCTATCTTACCTTTATGCCACTATTAGTCCCTTCCTCAGTCTTTAACCTGACCATTAGCGCTTCTTTGTCTTCTGTTCATGACATCTTTGTCAATCTCTCCTTAGCTCCAGTCTATCCCGGCCTTCTGCCCATCCCGCCTCCAAATATATAATTCATCACATTTTTATCCCTCTTCTGTTTTGAAGAAAAGTCATACAGACTCGAAACATTAACTCTGTTTGTCTCTCCGCTGTCGCTGCCAGACCTGCTGAGTATTTCCACATTTTCAGACTCTCAGGATGGCAGAATTTTGCATTTATTCTGTGATGCTGTTTTACTCTTTCCCAACTGTTTTCTAATTTCCCTATTCACCAATCATTATCATCCTTCTACCATCCCTTCCCCCATTTAATTTTTCTTCCAACCACACTCTCAGACAGTGCATTCCAGATCCTAACCACTCGCTGTGTGAATCTGTCTCCACCACACTCTCAGACAGTACATTCCAGATCCTAACCACTCGCTGTGTGAATCTGCCTCCACCACACTCTCAGACAGTACATTCTAGATCCTAACCACTCGCTGTGTGAATCTGTCTCCACCACACTCTCAGACAGTGCATTCCAGATCCGAACCACTCGCTGTGTGAATCTGTCTCCACCACACTCTCAGACAGTACATTCCAGATCCTAACCACTCGCTGTGTGAATCTGTCTCCACCACACTCTCAGACAGTGCATTCTAGATCCTAACCACTCACTGTGTGAATCTGTCTCCACCACACTCTCAAGACAGTACATTCCAGACCCTAACCACTTGCTGTGTGAATCTGTCTCCACCACACTCTCAGACAGTACATTCCAGATCCTAACCACTTGCTGTGTGAATCTGTCTCCACCACACTCTCAGACAGTGCATTCCAGATCCTAACCACTCGCTGTGTGAATCTGTCTCCACCACACTCTTAGACAGTACATTCCAGGTCCTAACCACTCGCTGTGTGAATCTGTCTCCACCACGCTCTCAGACAGTACATTCCAGACCCTAACCACTCGCTGTGTGAATCTGTCTCCACCACACTCTCAGACAGTGCATTCCAGACCCTAACCACTCGCTGTGTGAATCTGTTTCCACCACACTCTCAGACAGTACATTCCAGACCCTAACCACTCGCTGTGTGAATCTGTCTCCACCACACTCTCAGACAGTACATTCCAGATCCTAACCACTCGCTGTGTGAATCTGTCTCCACCACACTCTCAGACAGTGCATTCCAGACCCTAACCACTCGCTGTGTGAATCTGTTTCCACCACACTCTCAGACAGTACATTCCAGACCCTAACCACTCGCTGTGTGAATCTGTCTCCACCACACTCTCAGACAGTGCATTCCAGACCCTAACCACTCGCTGTGTGAATCTGTTTCCACCACACTCTCAGACAGTACATTCCAGACCCTAACCACTCGCTGTGTGAATCTGTTTCCACCACACTCTCAGACAGTACATTCCAGACCCTAACCACTCGCTGTGTGAATCTGTCTCCACCACACTCTCAGACAGTACATTCCAGATCCTAACCACTCGCTGTGTGAATCTGTCTCCACCACACTCTCAGACAGTACATTCCAGACCCTAACCACTTGCTGTGTGAATCTGTCTCCACCACACTCTCAGACAGTATATTCCAGACCCTAACCATTCGATGTGTATAGAAGATATTTCTCGTGTTGCTAGTTGTACGTTTGCTTCTGCTTCTCATTGATTTTGGTCACCTTGATTAAATCTCCTCCTAATCTTCTCCCCTCTAAGTTTCTAGAGTTAAAACTAGCGATAATACCACTAGGCCACCCCCTGCCCACTATGGCTGGGTTATTGATCCTGAAGGAATTCAGGCCACTGCCCAGTTAAATATTTTAACGTGGCAGCCCCCCCCTTCCAAAAGGAGGTGGTGTGAGGCTCACCAAGGAGTGGGTATAACTGTGCTCACATCTCCTCTAAATTGCACCCAGTACTGCTGTGGTGACTGATCCAGTCCGTACACCACTGTCTCTCGCATTCTCTTTTTGGTCCTTTATTTGTAACATTCTGGGCTCAATAAGCTTTATCACCTTCTTCCTCAACCTGTCCTGCCACCCTCCACCATTTCTGCACATTGACTGCCAGATCAGAGTGGTTAGCACCCATGGCACCAGGGTCCCGGGTTCGATTCCCGGCTCGGGTCACTGTCTGTGTGGAGTCTGCATGTTCTCCCCGTGTCTGCGTGGGTTTCCTCCGTGTGCTCCGGTTTCCTCCCACACTCCAAAGATGTGCAAGTTGGGTTGATTGGCCAATGCTAAATTGCCCCTTAGTATCAAAGGGACTAACTAGGGTAAATGTATGGATTTATGGGGATATGGCCTGGGTGTGATTGTGATGGTGCAGACTCGATGGGCCAAATGGCGTCTTTCTGCACCGTAGGATTCTATCTCTGTACTCCGGCATCCGCTTTAGAAATGTATCCATTATTTTACATTCTCTCCGCCTCTCCCTCCTAACATCTCCCTTCACACTGAGAAACCCCGGATTGGCTCGTCTTGTCCTACAAGGATCTGTGTGAGGTCTCAGCTATTAACGATATTCATGAAACACTTTGGATAACAAAGTAAATAGTCAGATGTAGAAGCTTGCTGGTGATATATAGATTGTGGCACAGTAAGTGGAAGAGGTGTAGATGGATTCAGTGAGGAGGTGGAACTGTGGCAGGTGGATTTCAATGTCCCGACATGAATTTTAACCAACCAGGAGTTTTTTAAATGGGAGAGAAGTAAGGAACACCTGAGACCCAACGGAGAGCTGGGGGAGTGGCATGGGATTGTCCCTGGACATTAGTATCGAAGTGCTACAGCTGTATAGGGCATTGGTGAGGCCGCAGCTGGAGTACTGTGTGCAGTTTTGGGCGCCGCACCTGCGCAAGGATATTTTGGCCCTGGAGGGAGTGCAGAGGAGGTTTACTCGGCTGATACCGAAGTTGAGGGGATTGAGCTATGAGGAGAGGCTGAATAAACTAGGCTTGTACTCGTTAGAGTTTAGAAGAATGAGGGGAGATCTCATTGAGACGTATAAGATGATGAATGGGATGGATAGGATAGAGGTGGAGAGACTCTTCCCGCTCAAAAAGACAGTAGGACTAGGGGGCACAGCCTCAAGATAAAGGGAAGGCGGTTTAGAACAGAGTTGAGGAGGAACTTCTTCACTCAAAGGGTGGTGAATCTCTGGAATTCTCTGCCCGTTGAAGTGGTGGAGGCTGCCTCGCTAAATATTTTTAAGACGTGGGTTGATGGGTTTTTGATAAGAGAAGGGATTAAGGGTTATGGGGAGAGGGCGGGAAGGTGGAGCTGAGTCACGACAGATCAGCCATGATCTTATTGAATGGCGGGGCAGGCTCGAAGGGCCAGATGGCCTACTCCTGCTCCTATTTCTTATGTTCTATGTTCTTATGTCCAGGCTAATTCAGTAATAATTCCCAGGATGTGGTGTCACTGGCTAGAATAGTATTTGTTGCCCATCCCTAACTACCCCTTGAGGAGGTGGTGGTGAGCTGCCTTCCTGAACCGCTGCGGTCCGTGTGTTCTAGGATTTTGACCCAGGACAGTGAAGGAACGGTGATATATTTCCAGGTCAGGATGGAGAGTGGGCTGGAGAGGAAGTGCGGAGTTAATGGATGGGAGCGAGGTGGGCACAGCCGCACATCTTGTCCTTATGAAGTATCTTTCTTTGGATCATTAAGCTGACAATTTTCCCTCTGACTCTCAACACAGTCCTCGGTGAAAGGAGAGAACGTGACTGTGATTGGCTGCCTCAATCATGGGATGCCTCTGACATCATCGGACAACACTTCCATCAGCTGCGAATCAGGTGACTTACAAGGAGGCGACAGGAGATATCCCCACACTCATTACAGTCCCGGCTATCACACTCATTACAGTCCCGGCTATCACACTCATTACAGTCCCGGCTATCACACTCATTACAGTCCCGGCTATCACACTCATTACAGTCCCGGCTATCACACTCATTACAGTCCCGGCTATCACACTCATTACAGTCCTGGCTATCACACTCATTACAGACCCAGCTATCACACTCATTACAGTCCTGGCTATCACACTCATTACAGTCCCGGCTATCACACTCATTACAGACCCAGCTATCACACTCATTACAGTCCCGGCTATCACACTCATTACAGTCCCGGCTATCACACTCATTACAGTCCTGGCTATCACACTCATTACAGACCCAGCTATCACACTCATTACAGTCCCGGCTATCACACTCATTACAGTCCCGGCTATCACACTCATTACAGACCCAGCTATCACACTCATTACAGTCCCGGCTATCACACTCATTACAGACCCAGCTATCACACTCATTACAGTCCCAGCTATCACACTCATTACCGTCCCTGCTAACACATTCATTACAGTCCAGCTAACACATTCATTACTGTCCCAGCTAACACACTCATTACTGTCCCAGCTAACATACTCATTACTGTCCCAGCTAAGCATCTCATTACAGTCCTGGCTAACAAACTCATTACAGTTCCATATAACACACTTATTACCATCTCAACTAACACATTTGTTACCATCCCGGTTAACACACTCATTAACCATCCCAGCTAACAAACACATTACAGTCTCAATTAACAAACTCATGACTGTCTCAGCTAAAAAAAACTCATTACAGTCCCGGCTAACACACTCATTATCTTCCCAGCTAGCAAACTCATTACCATCCAGGCTAACAAACTTATTATCATACTGACTAAAAAAAACCAATTACAGTCCCAGCAACAAACACATTACAGTCCTGACTAACAAACTCATTACCATGGCAGCCAGCACACTCATTATCATCCCAGCCAACACACACATTACAGTCCCAGCTACACACTCATTACCATCCAGGCTAACAAACTCATTACCATACTGACTAACAAACCCATTACAGCCCCAGCTAACAAACACATGGCCGTCCTGGCCAAAAACCCCATTACAGTCCCAGCTAATGCACTCATTACCATCTTGGCGAACAAATTCATTACCATCCTGACTAACAAACTCATTACGGTGCCAGCTAACAAACACATTACAATCCCAGCTAACACCCTCACTAACATCCCGGCTAGCACACTCATTACTGTCCCGGATGACAGGCTCATTACCGAGTCAGCAATCACACTTCCCAGTCTGGCATTCGATTTGTTCCATTGAATGGTCAGGTTTTGAGTGTGGTCCGTCCCTCTATTGTGAGGACCCTCAGGCTGAGAGAACGGGGGCCTCAGAGCAAAGAATCCTCATCCAATGAGATAACCAATCGGCAGCTTGGTTTACAACTCCACCTGTTTTCCTTTCCAAGATGTCCAATTCCTTATCCCCCCCGGGATAGGTTTCAGGCGGTGGGAAAGGTTCGGAATGTCAGGGGTGAATTTTATGGCCCCAACCTGGAGGGGGTGGGGCTGGAAAATGCAGCGAGCCAATCAGAAGCCCACTGGCCTCAGCAGAGTGGAAAAT
The DNA here is from genome assembly GCA_037974335.1 of Prionace glauca. Taxonomy (NCBI): domain Eukaryota; kingdom Metazoa; phylum Chordata; class Chondrichthyes; order Carcharhiniformes; family Carcharhinidae; genus Prionace; species Prionace glauca. Next base: position 8,205,544 of record CM075726.1, read on the forward strand.
CCCGTTGGCGGGTAATTCCATCCGATGGAACAACACTCGGAAATTCCCCACACAACCAGCTTCAGCTGTCCGGATCCCCAATTCCAGAATTCCCTCTCCGCACCTCTCCATATCTCTTGTCCCCTCCTTCGCGGCACTCAGTGGGCTGCAGGCAGCCCAGTGACAGAGACACAAATACAGACGGTGGGATTCTCCAGACCCCCCCCCCCACCAAGAATTCTCCAATGGCGCAGGTGACTTGCCATTGGCCGCCGGGATTATCTGGTGGTTTGCCCATCCTGTCAGGGGGATCCCACCGCGGGGGGTGGTGGGAATGGGCCAGAAAATCCCACTCTGAGACACCACTGGGAATATCCCCTGGCAGAACTCATTCTGGCCAAAGGCTGGCCCAAGACGGTGGCTCCCCAGCTCTGCAGGAAGCTGGCGAAAGGTGTGGTTACCATTGTCAACCCACATGGAGGACATTTCACCACCGCGTCTCTTTGTAAAGAGTGGACGGTGTTGTCAAAACATCTCAACAGCCTGGGGGAGAAAGAAAGGGCCTTCAACTCACTGACGTAATTCCACCTTCTCTTCTGTTCCAGAAACTTCCGCAGGGTTTCTCTTGTTGGTCAACGCCACCTCCAATGTGACCAGATTACGCATCCCTTACCCACAGACAGGAAATTGGTACATCACTCTCCGTTCCCTCTGCTCGGTTGACTATGGGTAAGGTTCCATGTTTCAACGGGAGAGTTTTCAGTTCATACAATTGGATCATTTGATTTTCAGATCGTGAGCTCTGTGGTGGGTGAAGTCCTTGGATATTGAGGCTCTTGTTTCTCTTAATTACATTGAACTTACAACACTAATTGTTCCATTGGGCCTAATTGATCGATATTAGTGTTTCGGTTCCCCATCGGCCTCCTGTCATCCCTCTACATTCCACCCTTTTTGACAATTCCTTATCCAATATCTTTATCCAGCTTTCCCTCAAATGCATCGACACGATCCACCTCAAACATTCCCCTCGCGGAGGGAGTCCTACATTCTCCCAACTCCCTGTGCAAGTGATTCCCACATTCTCCCCACTCTCTCTGGGAGTGAGTCCTATTTTCTCCCCATTCCCCATGGGAGTGAGTCCCCCATTCTCCTCGCTCCCTATGGGAGTGAGTCCCAAATTCTCTCCACTCCACACAGTGAGCACGTGA